>JAHDVE020001384.1:0-42776 GCA_022606495.2 Halesus radiatus
ACATTAGCGCCAAGTACAAGCCCCGTAGTATGCCCGCCACAAAATGGAATATTGCGGCGCATGTGCCAGCTGACAGTAATTTCGTAATTACTCACTGTTGGTTTGCAAAATAATGTTTTTGTAAATTGTACCATCTAACTAAAAAACGTATTTATCAAAATTATACCTACGAGTATACCGCATAGTTTTTCCAGAATAGATACATATTTTCGAAATATAATTGAATTGAAGACATTTTTCTTGAAACGATTTTTTTGTTGATAAAAAAACCTTTGTAACTTTTTTTCATTTATTTATTTTCTACCGGACCGGTTTCACCCTATTACAGGCATCGTAAAACTGGAATAATTATGCATTAATAGTATATAACATGAATGTAAATAAGAAACACATTTAAAATATCAGGGTAAAATGTAACTGGGATTTTTTTCGCAGACATCCAAGTAAGATGGATATTACCCTGATATGTACAACATTTTAAAGACCCATTAAAATGTATCTGGTTACCCGTTGTTCATGTAACTACAGGACAAAAACTGCTGTAAAATTTCTTTTAGCAAACAAGACGGAAATCACAGGGAAAAAAACAAAACCAGAAATAACCATATTTTCAAATAAAAGCAGACACGAACGACTTTTTTACAATTTTTTTTTAAACCCATGGATTCAATAAATAAACACAATGTAATCTGTCTTCGAGAGGGTAATAAACCAACCCGAAAGTAATTTAAAAAATATATTAGTAAACAGTGCCGTCAGCAATAAAACAAATTTCAAGTCATCAATGTACAATATTAGAAACCAATGGTACTCAATCCTGACATAATCAATCAATGCTATATATATACCATAGATTTAGTTTTAATTGTACCAGTCTGAAGATGCCCGTAATAGGGTGAAAACGTTTCAGTCGAAAATAAACAATTTGAAGAAAGTTACAAATATTTTCCTGAACATTATTAAGTGTCGTTCAAGATGAAAAATTAATAATTTGACTTTTTCATCCAAATAAATATAGTAATATGACCTTTTCCTAGAAATAAATATACGAGTTATATGATAATTTCTTCAAACGATTGGCTTTCACTTGGTGGCGTCATTATTAATAAATGAATTAAATAATTTACTTTGTTTTTATAAACAATAATTATTAGACTGAAACACTCATCTAAATTGAAAAAAACCTTTTTATAAACAATAATTATTAGACTGAAACACTCATCTAAATTGAAAAAAACCTTCCGAGAAAAGATAAATGTCGCCCTCCACCGTTGAGCTACGTCGGCTTATCGCAAACCCGCCAAGTTAATCAATATATACTAGTGTTTCATTCAATAATTACTGTTTTTATTATATTTCACCTGTAAACAACCAACTTTATTAGTATGAGAAAGGCTTGTAACGGCTAAATCCCTCAATAGATGGCGTCGAGACAAATTGTGCAGGTTCGAGTCCTGTCAGCGACATTTATCTTTTCTCGGAAGGTTTTTTCAATTTGGATGAGTGTTTCAGACTAATAATAATTGTTTTACCCTTTGCGCTATACACAAAAATCTTGTCTTAAAAACTTTAGTTTATCAATTAATAAATTTGCTTGGTATTCACCACTTTATTAATATAAAGATATCGACCTGTTTCGAAAGGGATGCTTTCTTCATCAGGAGTAATACATATTATTTATTTAATTTATTTACCTGTTTGATACTGAAAATCGTAGTTGCAAGGTCGACGACGCTTCCACAATGGCGAATCACTTTTCACAGATAAAATAAACACGTTTGCATGTTACGAAACGACAAGATACAAAAATATTAATGTATATTATATCCTAGCCAAGCGAATAAAATTTATTTTAGTATGCAAGGAGAATGTTTTAAGGTTCAAAATACTATAAAATCGGGTCGGGTTGGGTACCTTGATAGATAATGTCAACCCGACATCGTTGGCACACGATGGCGGGTACCAATGTCGTAGTATGAAATCAAGAAATAAAAAAATAAATAATTTAAAATAATTAAAAAATAATTTATATACTGCAGTGGCTGCCAGTGTGCGAAATTTTTGTATCAACAAATACGTAATCAATGTATTTTTTTTTATGCGGATAGTTTGTGGAACTCCAAATTATGTTCGTAATTCTTTATCAAGCCATAATAACTAATTCAGCATTCAAAATCGTTTTTAAGTTGTTCCTACGTGGCCTTATCACAGTTTTAAAATGTTTATCGACACCGAAACAGCCGTCGCATTAAAGAATTACCGAGAATAGCTTACGTATTCCAACAGATAAAATAAAGGGCGGTTTTTATTGTATTATTTTACCAACATTTAAAGAAACTTTAGAAAAAATTATAAGAGTGGTATATTTTGGATAATTGTATGCAAGGGTTGAAAGAGGTGGGCTTGGGCGCGATAATAAGTAATCTACAACTGTGTTGCCTGTTGTATGCTGATGATGCGGTGATGATTGCTAACAGCGTGGAGGATCTACAAGTCTAGCATGTATGAAGAATTAGCTAATGTTGAATGTAAGTAAATCTAAAGTCATGGTGTTTGAAAGAGAGAGTACGTAAACAGTGTGTAATATAGTTTGTGAATGATGAATACTTGGAGCAAGTCGACGGGTTTGTGTATTTGGGAAGTATGTTTACGAGAGATGGAAAGATTGATAGGATATTAAAAGAAGGGTGAAAGCAGGAAACTCCAAGAAACGGGCGGTCAGTTTGATAGATTCGAATATCTTAACAAACGGACTGCAATCTTTGGAACACAAACGTCAGGTGGGAATGCTGTCAGGTGAGAATGCTCTGAGGAACTAGCGTCATTGATCCCTTCGGAACAGGTGCATAGTCGGGAAACACGCCAAACGCGCGCCCAATATTTACACACGGTTGACATTTATTACATGAAAACGAGTCGCTTCTACGACTCGTTCTTGTGTTCAACGGCTCGGCCGTGGAATGATCTGCCGTCCTCTGCGTTACCTCCATCCCACAACATGGATATCTTCAAGACACAAGTTCACTCCTTCCTATCTGCTAAAAGACCCTCCACACAGCATCCCAAAAATGATACAGGCCTTGAGGGAAATTATTTCCCTCGGGGTCTACTGTAAAAAAATAAAATAAGTTAGGACTGAACGCGGTTGGCGCAAACAAAAAGTTATCCAGGGAAGTGAAGCTAGCAGTCCACAATGGTGTGCTGATACCAACCCTGATATATGGCAGTGAGGCATGTAACTGGTTGATGAAGGATGAAAGTAGAATGAATGCTGTAGAAATGAGATCGCACAGACGAATGTGTAGTAAAACCATGTGTAATCGTATGAAAAATGTTGAGATTCGTAAATAATTCAAGGCTGAAGTAAGCGTAATGAGGCGGATTAAGAAAGGGACGCTTAGATGGCTCGGACATGTAGAGCGAATGAACGAAGAAAGGAGTGTAATGATAATATATGACGCGAATATGAACGGAAGAAGAAGCCGGGGAAGTCCGAGGAAGATATGGCCCGATCAAGTGAATCAAATACTTGAGTCGGGCCATGTCAGAAGTCGGAATAACAGAAGAAAATGGATGGGATGTTGCATGAATATGAATGAAACAAGAAGTGTATGCGAAGATTCAGTTGTTTGGTGGTCCGTCCTCTCTGCCTACCGCTACGAGGAAACGGCGTAATAGTTGGTTATTTAGTTACATACAGCAAATATAAATCATACACCTATTCTATTCAAAATATCAGTTTCAGCCGCATACATAATATCTCATTTCGTATTTATATCTTACCTTCCATTTCGGTTGAGAATCATATATTTCAATTATCATCCATTAACTCTGTCGAAACCATTTCATGGTTTGATAATACCTACGAAACATGAAATCTTTAATCAAACTATTGATGTTAACCAAACAAAGGCATCATCTTTCTCAGAGGCTTTTGGGCCTAAAACACGTCGTATTTCGGGATCTCAGCCACAATTAGGGTTGGGAAATATTTCATACCGTCATTAAGTAAGGTGGGTTATATGTTGAGAATAGTATCGCGAGAGGGTGAGACCATCTGGAAATGAAATCATTGAATTGTGCGTAAACCATCGTGACTGCTTATGAAAGAAGTGATAATTGTACGCTACGCTCAATTACGTTAATAGCACATTAATATAAAAAATAAGGTTTTCTAGCGTACTTTATTAATAATTATAACACAACATTTATTAAAAACAAAACTTCTCATACTATGGTACTAAACTCTACAACAAAATCCCACTATCCTTCAAATATTATAACAACAATAATACATATTTAACTCAAATAACTGGATACGTTACATAGGGAGATCTGAAATAAAAAATATATTAACGCACAATACAGACTAACACCGAAACCATTCAACTGCTCTTAAAACACCTCATAATATTTATTTTTTCAGCAATTACATCAATTTATTATAGTTTAATTTTATACTTTGTGTACAAGACGTGTAAGCCCCGCGCAAGAAAAATAGTAAATGTTTAGGCACCGGCACACAAGGACGCAAGACTATTGCGAATCCTCTTGAGGGAGGTGTTTGGTAGTTTCCCAGTGGAGATGTCGTCGCTCCGATCGAATAGAAGATTGTTCTTGTTTGGCAGCGGCAGGTGGAGGTATCCAAGCGAGGACATGTTGTCCATTCTGCGGTTGAATTGAAAATAGAGCACGTAGCTCTGTGCGTACGATTTTTATAGGGCGCCGGAAACATTATTTGCAGGTGTTGTGAAATCATTGCATTTTGTGGTGCAATCTTGACTTGGTTATTTGCACGTGTTGTGCAACAATTTATAATTGGTTTTAAAGAAATATGTTCTATCTGTTTACATTGATCCACTCTGTAGACACGTCCGATACACTGTGTAAATGTAAGAATTTCTTCGAGGGGAATCCCATTGAGAATATCATTATTTGTTATTTTGTTTTAAAAAAGATGATAATAAAACATAACATAAAATTTAAAAAAAATGCTTTAACTGCACCTAATTCTATAGTACATTTTTAAATTACTTTTTTGTTTCTTATAGAACTGATATGAGAAAAAACCTTTAATTTCTAAATATTTGTATGATTGCCGCAATGTTGTAAACTTCAATGGAATTTGGATAGATCTATAAATAATTTATTTAACATATGGTATATGATCGTATATATATATATATATTTGTGATTTTGCAATGTTAAAATACCGATTCTTAAACCCTTCTTAAAATTAGATCAAAAGCTGACGGGTCGTGAAATGTTAATAATTTCTATATAGCGTTGTATCCGATCGGATGATGATGTCAAATGTGACAGGGGTTCAGAAAATACCACCTTTTTTTTCTGCGTCTTAAATAAAATCTTTTTGCAACAAACTACCAATTGGATTTTATCGGAGTATCTTGACGCACCCTTAAATTCGCATACATGACAACTAACACTTCATTTCAAAATTATTTTTCTATTTCTTTAAATGGAAAACACACTTTGTAATACACCAGAATATTGATTTAATACAACGACAGCGGACCAGGCTTCGCTTTGCGTAACCTTCGTCATATATCACTATCAATATTGATATATGAGCCGTGAGGAAGTTTGGGTCAGTGAGTTTTTTTTAATCATTGTAGAAAACAATATTAACATAATCCAAATGAAACATGAAAACGGAAAAAAACGACAGGAAATAAAAAAGTCGCATCTGGAACTCGAACCCAGGACCTCTGCCTATACGGGGAAACCGCTTAACCAACTTAGCTAATGAGACCAGTTCAATTTATGTTATCTTCATCGATATCATATCTCAAATTCAAGACTTGTAAATACTATTCTCCGTTTTTAATTATTCTCATTTTTGTTTTTGTTTTTAATACAAACATTCCCAATTTACGAATTCAATAAAGTTGCACATTACGAAGTGTATTTTTCATTTAATATAGGTTATATGACGAAATTACACGGTCGTGAATTTCACGTACCAATATTACACTGACAGAATTACACACATTAAGAAAACTTTTTTTAAATGGTTTTTAATTTAGAGCGCTAACTAATTTTATATCGGGAAAAATGAAAGGTTCTAATTTAAGGATTTTAAATTTTTATATTAATAACTGCAAACCAATAATAAAATTAAGGACATTCATTACGTAATCTCTTTCCCCTAATATTTCTATGATGTAAATGAAATAAAATAAAAAAAATGATTTTGGAATTCGAAAAAAAAAGTTGGTACAAATATTGCATAATTCTTTCAATTCTTTATGTGTAAATACATTGTTGACAATTAGTACCGTACTTAGATATTTATGTAATTTTTTTTTAATTGATATTGTTATTTTATCCAAATGTTTATACCACGGAAGAGTAAAGAATGTGGAAAAGTAGTCGGATGTTTAACAAGAGAACATTATCGACTTTTTTTTTATGTGATTATTTGAAGAATTTGGTTTACTTAGAAACATACCACAATATCATATAAAGTCTTGCCTAATTTAGTATTTTGGCGCATATTGTACGTACTAAATAATAAATTAGGGTCCAAACCAATCATTTGTTTTTTTTATCCAAATTGAAATTTATTTAGCACAGTTTAAAAAATAAACCAATAAAGATTCCAGTAGGTGTAATTTTCTCTATATTAATGTAATATCGTCAGAGAATTTTTTTTTATATGAATACCGCACAAGAGTCCCCAACCGTCTGAAGCTAGTGAGACTATGGCATCCCTAATTGGGGAATGTTGTGAGGCTGAAAGCATTGGGGAGGGGAAGAGGAACATAGGGAAATACCCGGCTATTCAGATCTGGTCACCAAACATGGCTAAAAGCTATTTCAAGAAACGTTTCAATTCTGAATGGTGGTCTTTCACCAGGACGATACTGAGAGTATCTTTCACTCTGGAACGTGCGCAAATATACAGTATGTTTTTTTTAAATGAATTGATCGTGAAACAGCACAAATTAATTAAATAAAATTTACTTGCGCACGCCGGGATTTGAACCCGCGACCTTCTGATTCGTAGTCGAGAGCCTTACCCCTCGACCATGGAGGCCGTCAAGGCCGTAATTCCGTCCGTGTGTAATTCGGGCACTGTAATATTGGTACTTGAAATTCACGCCTGTGAAATTTCATCTCGACACCTCTAATATGATATATCATAATAATGTCAGAGCCCTAAGTTTTTTTCAACCTTCGATAAATCTTAGTCTTAAATTATATATCCCTTTGACTCATATGTAGCCATTTGGAACCAAATATTAAAAACACAAGTTTTTTTCTTTCTTATCTTGTTTTTAGCAATATAAAAATAAATTGTCAAAGAAATTACGCATAGTGAAATGAGAAACTACAATGCAATATCAAGAACTGTTCTTTCTGCATTCTTGACCCCGAAATGAGATAGAATATATATATTTTTAAGGTGTGTGTCTTTTGTTTTATAAATTCAGCTATGCGCGCAATTTTGTAGGAAAGACTTTGTGCCATTTGAAAAAAAATTAAAATTAGTTTTTCAAAGGAAACGTAATGAGAACCTCTTTGTGATACGAAGCTTATAGCCTACTGCGTATTTGCTTTGAAGAACGTATTATAAAAACACAAGAATCCAATAAAATATTTTTATGATTGATGTCCTACGAGATCTTTGAAATTCTTCTTGATAGTGAAGGTCATACACATTTATTTTATTCACGTTATTTTGATCATCGAAATAACTGAGCAGACAGGTTTAAAAGCAGTGGCGGCTAGTCATTTTTTAGTGTAAATGGAACAAAAATGAAGTTTTCTCTCTCAACATCAATAGTACCCAGATGCGACTGAAATCTTTTTATTTTCTGTTCTTTTTTCCGGTTTCGTCTTTCATTTAGGTTATGTTAATATTATTTTCTTCAATGATTAATAAAACCGTTTTTTTTCAATCTAAGCACTCTAGAACACTCAAAAGTTACCACTTTGAAAGAAAATGGTTGTCGCCAATTTATTTTCCTATATTACTTTTCGCTTTCTAGGCTATATTGCCAAATGAAATTGATTTCCTCATTGTCCTAGTATTAAACTGAAAAGTAAAAAAAAAAACGTAAAATACCATATGGGTATTAAACTTTTCATCAAAATGAGTATTTTTACTATTTAGGTACGAGAACCGATGAAAGCGGAAAAACACTCTTCAAGTACCTCGGGTAGGGGTTTGTAATGAAACAATTCACTTAACATAAATGACAACTGATTCTCTCTGGGGTACTACCTGTTACTAGACCACTACTCTTCTCTTTTCTAAATGCTACTGTCAACCTTTCCGGTTCGTCTTTAAAACGACACTGGCGAACCTTCCCGGTTCCTTTCTTATTTGCTACTAACTCCCCAAAGCAGTTGTCTCGCTATTTATTTCTTTCGTGGACAAAGAACATTCAAAATCATGTACTAAAATTAAGAACGGCCTACCTACACGTGTTAATAGTTAACACGTGTATGAGAAGCAAAATAGTTAATCTAAACAGGAATACACGGAGACAAAGGACTTCTTTTAAGGTGCCTACTTCATATGAATTGTATAATTCCATAGTTTGTGGGAATTATTTAGCCTCGATCTGGTACGAAGCTTACGCGTAAAATGATTTTATAAACAAATTGAGAACAAAGACCTTTTAAAAAGATGCTTAAGTTCATACACGTGTGATAAAACTAAAAACATAAAATAATTGCGCATTTCAATCAGAACACTTTTTCAATAAGTCTATAAACTAAAATAAAACTTATAAGACATTACATCAAAACATTTTACATAGTGCAAATGATTAAGATAAATAATATCTTTTTTTTTATAATTCTAAACACATTGTAATTGGGTGGTAAGGCATTGTCATCATAATATACCACGCCAGAAGTTAAAGTATCTTATTTTTCCGTGACTAAATTATTTTAAAAATTAATATCGCATTTTTGAACGAACAATGAAATTAAAATGTTTGACTTCTTGTGAGCCAAAAAACTAGTTTGAAAATATTTAAACATTACAAGGTACCCAGTTTTATACAAATCTATTTCGAATTGTTTTCATTTAAAGCTGATAATTGTCATACGCACTTCAATTTCGAATAGCAATAACAGTGAGAAATTATAAAATTTTATATTTTTTTATTGATATTTTGATATACAAAAATATGCTCAATATTGATTATCTCAAAACCATAGATTTTGACTCCTTGCTTTTTAATAATGGGCCACCGACCTGTAGGGACAATCAAGAATTTCAGTTTTTGAATTTTTTATCAGTTTTATCATAAGGTAATATTGTACTTACTTATGGAACACGGATACACCCATAATTACTTCCATCAGTTTATCCTTTCATTGATTGAAATACATTTAACAAGAAAAAAAGAACAAAAATCTACCACGCCTTTTTCTCGCAGTGGCGGGTAGAAAATATTGGTGGTAACATGAATCTTGCTCTTTGCAAGCATTCTTTTATTCGCATTCATACGTACATTACGTTATACCAACTCTTTAAGTCACCCTACTCAAGTATTTGATCGTGCCATAGCTTTATAAAGTGTCCCTGATTTTTTCTTACATTCACTTGTGAATCTTATATTCTCATGACATATTTCTACGTCGTTGCGGTCTCCACGTCCAAAAATTTGGGCATCATTTTATTAGTCTTGTTCATTACACTTTTATAAAAAAAAATTGAATGAAGCAATGATTTCATTGATATACAAAAAATGGGAATTGAACTGTATTTCAATTAGTGTTGTCTTTGCTCTTGTTATGTCTGGTCTCTATAAGGGTTTACTGTGTTGTTGGGATGGTGGAATAATAGTCAATGGACTGTAATTGATACAATTTATCATCTCGAATAGCAGGTGATAATGAAGAGATAACGGACAACCATACAAAACTCTTTATACGTCTCACTCATAAAATACTTCAGCTGCATGTTCATTTACAATTATTACACGAACACTAACTAATTAACTATCACGCCGTTTCTCCGCAGGGGTAGGCAGAGAGGACGGACCGCCAAACAATTCGATCTTGGCATACATTTCTTGCTTCATTAAATTCATTAAATTCTCTTCTGTTATTCCGACTTCCGACATGGCCCGACTCAAGTATTTGATTAACTTGATCGTGCCATGTCTTCGTCGGATATCCCAGACTTCTTCTTCCATTCACATTTGCGTCATATATTCTCCTTACACTCCTTTCTTCGGTCATTCCCTCTACATGACCGAACCATCTACACGAACCCAATGTTAAATTGAATTAATGTGCAAGTAAGATCTGAAATATCATAAATATTTTCTCAGTAAAATCTTGAGCTCAGCGGGCATTTTGCCAAATACCCGCAAATCTCTGTCCTTCCTTCTTTCATACCTTTTGTCTTCGGCCCTATCTATCTTTGTTGAAACATCCTACGGAAATGATTGTTCATGCGACTTAAATCATCATATCAAAGACATTCAACATTTATCAATGTCTTATCGAAAATCAAAAAAACAAATCCATTGTAGATGAGAAATATTTTATAATAATCGTAAGTTAAACAAATATACCAGCATTCAATTACAGTAACTTATTCGTCGCTGTCCTGACTCAACCCCGTATCTACGAAATGATGTTTTCTCACGAGATGAAAAAAAATTGTATATTTTCCTTATTTCCGTGGAGATCTTTTTGAGATGTAATTAATACAGTACGTATTTAAACATTTAATTAAATAAATAAAAAATTGCTTCGAAATTATTTCAAAAAAGAAAATAAACAGTTTTTTTCATCTCCTGAGAAAACATGTTTTTGTAGATACAAGGATGAGTCAGAACAGTGACGATTACGCGAACATTCTGAGTGAATAACATCTACATTAAAATGCACGATATTTGAATAGATGTCTCCAATGGTCACCAGTGGGATAGTTTATAGAATCACCGACAGATGTCGGTAGAGAATAAGTTCACTTTTCCTTTGTTAAATACAGACGTACGAGCTCTCAGGGCTCACTTAAATTTCACCTTGTAATAGTATTGATTGAGATAATACTAATTGCATGACATTGATCTCTAGGTTGTCCTTTCTTCGATCATTTTATAAGAGTATTCTTGTCTTGAATAAATAAAGACAAACTGCTTATTATTATAAAGTGTGTTTCATTGAGTCGTACTAGCAACAATATGAATATAGCGTATTTGTGGCACGTTCCAGAATTGCAAATACCCCCCGCATCGCCCTGGTGAAAGATCACCATTCTAAATACGAACGTTGTTTGAAATGTTTTTTTCTGTTTATTTAACAGACCTGAATTACAAGGTACTTTGCAAACTTTCTTATATCCTCACCTTCTCCACTCCCTTAATCCCCACAAAATGCCCCAATTGGCGATGCCATAACCTAACTAGCTCAAGGAATTTGGAACTCTGATGAGAAAGGAAAAATACGGACGTCACCATTTAGAACGAGGGATTTTTAGAAATTCGAAACCATTTTCTTTGCTTGCTTTTGACATCAATTTATTTCAAATTATGACGTCGATTAATAATACATGGCGATATTTCTGAAAAAGCTCCACGTCATTTACAATTTCCGTTACAATTTTTTTGACGCGTAGGTAATAACTTACCTACAGGTCGGCAATTTTTGGTAACTTTTCGATAAATGCTATTTTTCTTTAGTCGTTTCCTTATTGCTGAGAACTGTGATCCTCACTAAAATCGCTCTGATGGATCAGGTTTCTCCACTTCTCACGGTCCTGATGCTGCCAGCTGCATGGAGAGCCGCGGACACCGACGCACGACGTGTTAAACTTGATCTATCAAACTAAAGTCGGTCTTAAAATGTTTCAAACCATATTGCTAAATTTTCCAAAATTGCAATTTGTAACTTGTTTGAATCGATAACTTTGGACGACTAAGTGGGACTCCCATCTTTCTAGTTCCTTCTGCTTTTTTTAATTTTTTCTAACCTAATCGCTTCACGGAATATTTTCTGTATACAAAAGAACCGGTCGTCGGCACCCGAATAGATCGTGGTATTGCTTTTATCCAAGAATTTCGAAGATCGCCAGCTCTGGAAAACGAGGAGGTAGTCGTAGTCACAGATTCATCTGCGTTTTTCAAGCTAGTATCAAAGATTGACTTACAACCAATATATTTCTCCAAAAAAAATATTTACAACATGGACATTCACATAATAATACAAGAACGTGTAGGATATTAGGCTGCCGAAAAAGAACAAAGCCAATACGCAAAATAGTGTATTTTATAAAGGTATGAAATGCTATAATGCTCTGCCGGACCCAATCAAAAGTGAAATAATTAATAAATTTAAAATAGATTGTAAAAAACACAAACAAGAAAAAAATCTTTAGTTTTTAAATTATCATTATCTATATGTAATATTATAAGAGTTATAATAAGTTATTTTGTAAACTTAAATGTACAAATAACTAAAATAAAATAAATAAAACGAATACAACAAAAACAACCTGATACCCTACATCATGAAAAACATCTAAAACAAACATTCAAAACATTACCTCTAATTTACTCAAGCATATGTTTTAACAGTTGGATTATAATATTATTAAATACGAATTAAGCAAATTAATTAAACAATATATCTACATTTATCGGTTATGCAGCGAAACGTATAAAATGATAGTTTCATATTAAATGTAATATTTACTTTATAAAAATGTGAAATGTTTTATGGGAAACTTTCTGTACGAATGATTAGGAAATATAGGTTCACGCGCAACGTTGCCAAACTGTCTATAAGCATGGCTAGGTATTAAGTCGGCTTTCATGCAACACATCGGTAATCTTCTTCTGTTAATATTGCCTTCCATTTTGCAATGACCATGAGCTTCTCCAGGATTGAGTTCTCAGTTTTGCGATCAAAGTGTCCAAAATATCTCACAACACATGTCAGGCAGACAGCTGATGGCCCATTTAAAAAAAAATCATTACATAAATATATCAATAGCTACCTACGTCTAATGGAATTCTGAGAATTCTTCCATAGTGGCACCTTTTGAGGGTATATAAACAAATATTAGGTCAAACCGATCTCTTCTATTTAATTTCATCTCCCAATTTTCTAACATTGAATTATTGCCGGGATGTTTTGTTAATCACGATTAACGATATCTTAAGCAGAATTTGGAGAATCTCTTTATAAACCGCCTCGGATGTTATTAATATTTAAGATTGCGAGTCCCTTTGTTTGTGTAAATTATGCCTTACAACTTCCTAACAGAGTTGTATTATGTTTTCTTGTTATCTCATTAGTTATGCCCCAGGTAAAGTAAGAGAACTTATGAACATAAACAGGCCAGCTATTTGGCAAACATTAATAATTTTACTTGCGTAGCTCCAATCGTATATTTGTATAGGTTACATTATACTTTAAGCTCATGAGTTATTCAGTCACCTACAAATTAATTGTAATAATTCACACGAATATGTGAAAAATGCTTAATTAGTTGTAGTGAGGAATTTCAGTTTTTTTTAATCACATTCCATCTGGCGGAGAGGGTTTATGTATTATTTCTAAATTATGATAATATTATTACGAAAAACGATAAACACAATATTTTTAAAGGCAAAATAATAAAATAATACATTTGTTAAATTTGCTTAGGTTTAGCATTTATCGAAATCAAATCAGACATATGACTGTTTCAGATCGTCCTACGTATTTTTTACATAATGCAAACATAATTTTTATAAGCAGAGAAAAAATAATTGAAATCCTTTCCAGACACGTTTTTTTATAAATTTAATAGTTTTGTAAACCGCATATAAAAAAAATTAAAAACATTTAAGTTCGTGTCTATGAAAAAATTAAACTTGACCCCACTCTTTTTTTAATGAAAATTTATTCTTTGAGAATATTCAAGATTATTTTTGGTTGTAAAACATGCATTCAGAAAATGATCAGAGAAGGTCATATTTATGATTTGCATTTGATAATTTTGCACCCATGTAAATATGATATAAATATTTTTCTCTTTAACCTGCCGATTCTAGTTGTTCCGTATTGGGAATCAAATGACCTCATAATACCCGTTCTATTTTCCTTTCTCCTAAGGTCAGACATGTGTTTTAGAAAGAGAGAATACCAGATCTCACTATATCTCATATGGTGATAAGACTTAAAAGGTTTTAAAAGCACTATAATGTAAATATTTCTCTAGTTTTTTCATCACTTATCTCGTCCATTTTTAAATGCAATTTCTCTCTCTTCCACTGTAATTTTTACTCATTTTACAACTATTTTTACTTGTGTTAGTTAATAGCATATATTCCATTGTAATGTAAGAGCTCCCCACGGGCGTGTATAAACAAATAAATAGATGAATAATCTTCATCGTATTGTGTAATTTAAAAAATAAATAGATAAATAATCTTCATCGTATTGTGTAATTTAAAAAATTAATAAATAACCCCTCTCCGCCTTAAATGCCATTTTTTTAAGAAGCATATTTTAATTCAAATACACTCTGGAACTACTTTAAATGAATAATAAATATTATTAAATATTAACATGTTTTATTTTATTTTATTTAACTGCAGAGGTGTTATGCAACTAAGTAACTTTAAAATTATCTCATTTCTAGAGGCAGTGCTAAAAACCAGCTGCACTCCGAGCACCATAATGTATAGCTGAGCATCAGTGGCGTAGAGCTCATAAAGGCTGGAAAGCTGTGCCTACCTTTCTTTTAACAGATTTCAGAAAATTTTTCCAGAAATTCCAGAAAATTATTATTTCTTAATCGTTCTACCGTAAGAAATTATTTCTATTTGTGATTTGACTTTATTAGCGCTTTATCCTTCATGCTTTATGGTGTGAAAAATAATGATAATCAACACCTAACAAACTACAGCCTGCCGTTGGTCAAGGAGCAGTGCAAGCCACTGCTGAGCAGTGACCTTTTTGTCAATTGCTAAAATTAAATATTACGTAAAAATAAAATCATACGAAAGTAATATTTTTAATCATTTAAGATAATATTAATTACTCTCAATTGAAACGTGAAACCGAAAAGCCACAGAGAAGAAAAAGATAACGGTAGCTGCTGGTATTCAAACCCAGGATCACGACAATGAGGTTTACTGGCTTCGATAAGTTATTCCAGCAAAAAAAAACATATGTTTAATATTTTGTCAGTAGGCGACTTGCGCTTGCATCACAGTCGCGTAACTTGTCAATATCTCTCTGTGCGATGTGAGACGGTGAAAATACATGACTATGGTTATTGATACCTACTTAAACATCATTATTCCATTAGAGTGACACTTAAGCACGCATCGCAGCATCTTGTCAGGCATGTATTAAATTAACAGATGGCACTTCAAATCCAAGCAACGAATTCTCGGAAGACCGCGGTAATAATAATGCAGTACTAAAATTTAATTCAAATCAATTAGTTGTAACGCGATCAATCTTCTAAAGAACTCCATTCCGGGTGCTCTCTACATCCAATCCGAATCGTGTCAGTGTCAAAACAATTATAAGGAAGCCCGCCATTCGGGCCAAGTCATGTATCAGGGATTCGCAGCGGACGAAGGATGAAGGTGTGTGAGTTCAATGAATACTAATGTAATCTTTGGGATAACCGGGTTTCTGAGGGGGCGACGCTGAAAGGTCAAAACGCTGTAACCTCGAACATGTTCAATAAAGGGTTAGCCAGTCTTCAGAAGTTGTCGGAGTGGTTAACAACAATTAATTTAGTATTTCAAATGATTTTAGTGCTTCGCTCGGATGCAACGTAACTAAAGGGGACTTTAAAGAAAATCGTTCGACACAATGGTGGGCTAAAATTAATGTAAATTTATAATTACTTATAATAACAGATTTTCTCTCTCTTGGAATCTCAATTCATCAACATACGTATTATTTAATTTATTGATAGACATTTTTTTACGTTTTGCTTTAATTTACGATGTAATAAAGTAAAAATAGTTTATAAAAGCACGATGAAAATGACGTTACAGCTAAACATCGTCCATTTAACCTACAGAATTAGCTTTAGGGTATTCTTGTTCTTAACAATTAAGATTTGTGGTTAGATTTAAGTAGAGAAAATTTTCGTCATTTTTTTCGACAAAAAAATTCCCCAATAAAAAAATATTGTTAGATACGTGGTTTTTCACCAGCACTCAAGAGGTGTTTTTCGGCATGACTTTGGGCGTTAGTATGCACACTACAGGCAGGACCCATATCATTTGTCACGGGTCTGAGAGACTGCCTCGTGGACATCAGACCAGCGATGTGGGCTAGGGCCTGGGCGTCTGTCACACCGCTGAGACTTAGGCGCGTTCATATTATCACTCAGTTGAGAATGGGACCCTGTGATTAATTAATTTATAGAGCCTCGGGATCAAAAGTGTATTCAAATGATTTTTTAAATGAAAGCCAGTGAAACTTTGAGGAGGGTTCGGCAGATTTTTTCATCAAATAATACTCCTATAATATTATCATTGGCGTAACGAATTCTTTGGCATTCTGGAAAGTCATGCAATCAACCCACTGAAATGTATTAGATTTTTTTAGTTTAGGCTTTTGACGACCTTCGCGGTCGAGTGGTTAAGATCCATTATACCAGATTTTAATAACTGGTTTTCTAAACCTATATTAATAATATGTAAGAAACCTCCATTGTACTTTCTAAGAACGGTATAAGTATGCATAGACTCGAGTCATGCCAATGATATATTTTTTTGTTGTATTAAAAAATAACGTAGCAAATGGCGACTTTCGATTGACTTCATCTGTTGTTTCTTTGTAAATCCGCAGTAAGGAGCCCTAGAATCACAATCCTTTAATCTCTTTTAGAGCGCAAGTAATACAAGTAACGTCTGGCGTCCTTGGAGTAACCTCTTTGGTGAGATTTCATTAAAAGTTCTAGTACTATTTAACAATTAGTTTTATTACGTAGAAGTGTATTATCAATTTTGTTGGTGAGAATAATTAAGCAAAATGAAATTTCATCCTGGAATTTTTACAAATAAATGTCTAACATGTAATTTTCACCTTCAAAGCTCAAATTTAAATTACTAACGATTGGGTTTTGAAGAAGAAGTTTGGTTGAAATGTAAAAAAAAAAATTGTCGCGTAAAATAATTTATTTCATTTGCGTTCTTGTATAATCTTTTGGAATAAGTGAAGGAGGGGAGGGGGGACACTGGAGAGAGATTACTTAGTACTTGGAAATAGTGATGATATTTTTACGAAATACTATAAAAATAATGTTTTCAAAGAGAAAAATATTGATTGTATATTTTTAAATTTATACAGAGACTGGACAAACACATTTTATTTTGGACATGACGAATATTTTCAAAAGATTTCATTCTGATCACTACACACCAGAAATGCCTCTGACTTACTATCTTTTGGTTCAAGCCCATTTAGGACGCATCGCATAGCATTTCATAATAATATTTGATATTTCATAGTTTCATAATGATGACGAAACAAATTTATGCATTTGAAATTTAAGCAAAGAATGATCTGACTTTTGAATCACGCCCACATCGCATTTATTGCGTTCTTCTTTACTCTATGGTTCTACGTATTGAGTATAGTTATGTATAGTTATAGCCAAATGATCAATTTTTACCAAAAATCTATTAAATCGTTCTGTAGCTTTAGCTGCATTACTAGCTGTAGATATTTATATCAAACTTTATCATTTCAGGCAGTTAAAAAATCAGGGACTTGATATATTTATAGAACAGTAAAATGGTTCTTTGCATATAATTTTTAAACAGATTTTACGCGAGTTTGAAAGATTAAAAAGTAATTATTTACAATTGTCATTATTTTTAGTATACTATTTATCTCGATGAGGAAAGCTTTACTTTCGAAACATGGTGATATTTATGTATTAAAAAAGTAGTGTAAACAGAGTTATTCTTATTAATTTATTTAATTGAAAATTATTTTACATTGAATTTGTCGCCACATTTTGTTACAGTTAAATGGATGCGAAAGTAAGAAAAAAATTACTTTACCTATAAGCTGAAAATATTGGAGTTAATCTAGACATTTCAAACCGAGAAGTATTTTAAATTGTACTAGTTCTCATAGTTCGCGAGAATTTTCATTGAATGCTTTGAGATTTACTGCTAATACTTACATAAGAATATAGTTAAATTACTTTCATGAGCCAAGCAGGTGGTCCCGGAGAATCGAAAGGGTATTTTAATACTTGTTCACACGATACACCCCCATCCCCAAAATAGTACATGAAACCTTCCCAAGCGAAGCTAAGTAAACCCTCGTAACCTTTGCAGGAGCGGTAGAGCCTCCCCGGTACCTTATCTCGAATATAATGGATCCTGTACGCTTGAAATACTGCGTAAATACAATCAGTATTACTTTTTCATCGAACAATATGCAGTTATACGAAATTTAAAACAGTTGGGTACGAGTATACCCCCTGGATGGCATATAGTATTCAATATTCTACAGATATGTTTATCACGATTTTAAGGTGTATTAAAGTTTAAAATAATACATTCTTACACTATTATATGAAACTAGGTTTTGCCTATTGTAGTCCTGCAATTGGTTTGTGTTGCGAAGTCAACCGCGACTGACTGCTTTGTAGGGAGGTACGCACCCGATTGGACCCACTCTGAGCCTTACTGTCTTCGAAAGTCGACACACTTAAGGTGTTTTTTGCCAAGCGGACGCGTTCCAGGTCAAATTTTGACTGCGAATCAACCTTATTGTGTTCGAAATCAAAGGGTCTTAAGGTCGATTTTTGCTCGCAGGTACCTAGTCTGAATCTCCGGCCAGACCGTATTACTCCTTATTGTGTAGGGAATTAAAGGGGTGTAAGGGCGATTTTTTTCCGCATGCCCCGCACTGAATTTCAAAAGGTACCGTATTACTATTAATATAATTATTAGTACTTTAACCTTCAACATGCCGAGATGCAAAATAAAACTCGTGTTACCACGAGGGGTCACAGAGATACCCCAAGAATATTGTATTTATAAGTTTGTGTTTGTAATGTATGCTGATGATGCGGTGTTGATTGCTATCAGTATGTAAGATCTACAGTATCTCGTGTCTATTATGAGTGCAAATAAGACTAAAGTCATGGTGTTTGAAAGAGAGGTATTTTTGATATAGATACAGTGGTTCAAATTCGTCGGCGTAATAATAAAGGCAAAAAAAAGATAAGTGAATTACAAAATATACTTTGTATTCACCACTTTATAAATATACATATATATATAGAAATATATGAATACTAAAAATAATAATGTCAAGTACAGACAAATGATAAAAATAGAACACAATAATGTAAGAATAGACAAATTATAAACATGATCAAAAATTGATTAAAGTAGGTAAGTACTTATTCAAAAATACTAATGAAAAAATATAATTATTATTATTATTTTAGTATCCATATATTACTGATGAAGAAAGCATCGCTTTCGAAACATGTAGATATCTATGTATATTTATAAAGTGGTGATTACAAAGTATATTATTTAATTCATTTATTTATAACGACCCCACAAAGTGAATACCAATCGTTTGAAGAAATCATAAAAAACATAGATAATTTGGAAGCACTGAAAATTAGAAAATCCATAAATATTAATTCTAGTATATTAAATAACCAAGGGAATAAATCGTATAGTCCTATTTTAGATATTTTTTCCAGTAAATCGCTTTGTTCCTCCAGAAAAAAAAACAATTACCCCCTCCCTTTTGGTCGGCTCCCATTTCAACACCTAAACATTCGTGTATGTCTATAATTTTTTTTTAATATCAGTCTTAATGCACTTCTGACGAAGGAAGGGTACTTCCGAAACCGGTCGATTTTTATATTAAATTAAAGTGGTTCAAAAGAAGTTTATGCGTTTGTATTATATATATTATTTTCATCTGGTACACTAGTGTATCATTTAAACCTAGTCACATTAATTTAAAACATTCATTTTTTTCTTACTCCGCCCTAATCAGACACGATCCTTTATGTCGGCAGTCGCTTCAAAATTATAATGATGTTTCACGGAGCATGGTGCTAGAGCCTAAAATATGCATGGGGCCAGGACTCCACTATCCCTGGAGCCCCGGCTTTATGGGTACATACACCTCTAGAATATACAAAACCTGCGGTGTTATATGGCAAAACCTTCGGAATATCCAAGACCTGTGGTGGTACATGTCACACCTTCAGAATGTCTGAAACCTTTACCAAAGTCCACTCCACAACTTGCAGGCAGGTAGTTTAACCTTTACGTGAATGACGTGGCACAACTGTACTCGTATCATATAATTACTTAAAAAATGAAAAATTTTCGTATGCCTTTGTAACTTTTAAAAAGAGGAAAAAATTATTTAAAAATACGTTATAAGTGTTACCGAATAGATTGATATTTAGGATAAGCCTAACAATGGTTAGTCTGAAGACGTTTCAACGAAAAATTCCACCAATTTGAAAATATGTTGAAAAATCATAAATTTTTTCGGGAAAATGGGTCATTTTACATAATATACAAAGGTTTCATAGTAGTTGATTGCAAAATAAATATATTTCAAAAATATGCTTCAACAACGTGATATTAGTAGCGTGCAGTCCATAAAGTCTAAAAAGCTGTGCCTAACTTTAGAACATATAGCAACATACATTTTTTTGTCAAAAAAATTTATAATTTTTAAATATTTAACATTCAACAGAATGTAATAATAAAACCGGCCTTTCTCTTGCCCATCAATATATTATATCTTAAGAAATGACAATTAAAAATATTTCAATCTCTCCTTGGTCATAAAGCAATACACGCCACTGCATGATACGTACATATACTTTGAACAATCTCAGTAATTCAAAGTGATCAATTAGTGTGAAGTTTTTTGAATACGAATATTAAATAAAATGTTGGACACCACAGCAATATTAGCTTATTTTTTTATTTTGCAAGAATATCAAGAGTTCTGAAAATAATGATCTAATTCTAATTAAACATTTTCAATTGCTATGGGGAGGTAAATAAAGTTTTTTTTTATGCACATAAAAATATGGTGACGCGACTCTTGATCCCCCGGCACTTGATGATCAGACTGTTGATCCCCCATAGTTGATACCCAGACATTTGATCTCCAACAGTTAATCCCCGAACAATTGACACCTTTGTCAGTTGATCCCTCTGACACTTGATCCCCCAAAAGATTATTTCTGTTGTACTTCTTCCCTGATATACGGCCGTATAATAAAAGTCGTTATACTTATATTTGAATATCCCTTCGGTACATTTAGCTATTTTATATGTAGTTGAATATAGCATATTTTCCCTAAGCTAACTACTCATATAAGTACTCGTATGTCATATTTTGTTATTCGGTGGAATATCCTGTCTGCACACTCCTACTGAGATACAGAATTGTTGTTAGAAAATTATTTGTTTAGCGGAATTCCACTCAAGACGCATGCAGATATAAGTATATCGAATTTTGTTATTCAACTGTATATCCTCTCTAGGTATGTTACCAGGGAGAAAGCAAAATATAAATAATCCTTCGGGGGATCAAGTGTCCAAGGGATCAACTGGCAGAGGGATCAAATGTCCGGGAGATCAACTGTAGGGAATCAAGCGTCGAATCAAACGTTTCTAGCAGTTCAAAAATAACTCTTAGGAACTTTTTCCCATAACGACAGTTGAAGAAAAAAAAAATTAAATACATCGGGCCGTACATTTCACTACAAATTTTTTCTATGTATGGCAAATATGCGTTCATAAAATTCGTAGTTATGTTAGTCCAAATAAGATAAAATTTCGAAGAAAATTTTATAAACCACTTCGAAGTTTGACATATTAAATAAAATACATCTTTCAGTATAATTTGATAAACCATGCTCGTGCATAATGTGACCTTATTCCTTGTTATAATTTAAATCTAATCAATTGCTATCTCACTATTCTTTTATTCTATTTGTGTATCCCTCTGTCTGTATATATCAGCACATACAACGATTTATTTTTATTATTTTGTATGCGAAGCGAAACCGGTCGGTCGTAATAAATAAAATACTTGTGGATTTGAACCAAATTTATTGTTTTATTAATTTTTTTACACAATCGGTCAGTGGCTGAGTTGACATCGCATCTGGGTGCAACACAGGCGTCATGAGTTCAATTCTTCGGCTGACTAAGTACTCCATCACGATGCAATCAACATCTCCCGCTTAGTAGTAGGAGATTTTAAAATATTTTCGCGTTATTCGTAACCAGAGAATGAATGTTTTTTCTTTTTAAAAAAATCACTCACAATTTAAAAAGCTTTTTTTTCAGTAACAGTTAACATACCTACAATGAATTTATATAACGGTTAACTTACATGGTACTAAGAAACTTACACATACAGAAATTCAGGTAGGTACGTATAATAATATTAATATTCCGACGCGCCCACATAATGGTAAAAGGTTCCATTCAGCCGTGGAAGCTCCGTCCTTTTGAGAGGCTTTGCTCTTTCCTCCCCCTAGCGCCAAAAGATAAAACTTCATCCCTTCAACTCGGCCCGTTTGAAATAGTGTCACTTAAACGCTTAGATCCTAGCCGATAAATTTTCGTTTTCGTCAAAAGATGTTATCGGCGCTTATGGCTACCGTACCCTTTCACCCGGGAAGACGGGGAGAATTCCTCTTTTACGTACGCATAATTTATTTAGAATTTAATAATAGCTCAACGTTGATACAATAATAGGTACTTGAACAGAGTATTTAACCCCTTAAACAATCAATAGCTACATTCTACCTTGGATGTTGTTTAACCCTTCCTTGCCGGTGCTACCAACTGATTCTACACTTTTCTAATTATTTCAATATCTCAGTGAACATACTAAAAACAGAATTCATATTTTAGTTATTCCTCTGCAATGCATTTTTATGCATTGGATAAAATAATTAAAACATGCAAGTATTTATCGAACGCAACAGAAAAATATGTTTTATCGAAAAATCTGGAAAAAATAGTTCATAGTACCCATGGCTGCGTGTGTTGATAACTTGCTGAGTGATGCGGTAGTGAGCAAGAGAGTGCGGGGTTTCGCTTACCGTGCCACGATGCGCGGTAGTCAGTTGCAGCCGGGGGTCTGCCGTCTATAATAGACGTATCATGCATTTTATGGGTGGCCAATGTTTTATCCTCATTTTTAAAGCAATGTTTTTCTTATGAACTATTAATTAAATGATTTACATATGTAGTCATTGTAAACCGTTAATTTTTATCCTACTGAAAAAATCTTTAAATTTTAATTATATACACTGTGCACCGAGTGTACAGTACCGGAACTCGAGGGATTTTCTAGCTCCGTAAGGGGTTAATGATTAATTTATCAAGTTTTTCTTAGATTCGTTCGGAGAAATGTTTTTACTTAATAAGCGCCATTCACTACTAATCCAACCTGTAAAACTGTAAATTATTTGGGCTAATGCATAAAGATTTTTCTTTTTTTTTATTATTTGAATGAATTAATATCATAATGGTATGAGTAACATAAAACACAAACTGAGATAAAACAGTTACTGTATTTATAAAAAGAGTGACATACATAGAGATCACCGAAAAGATAGAAAATAAAAATAGAGCTGCAATCTACCCCAATATATTCCATCACTTTTATCGTTATCATACTTCGATTTATAAGAACTGTTAATATCATCTTCAATTAATTCCCAGACATTTTTATGGTTGCTACCTTTTTTATCTTTTTATTTGGTTGCTACCTTTTCATACCTAGATAAAAAGATAAAAGAAAGATAGCTGCCAAAAAAATATATGAGACATATTTTAAAATGATACTAACTGTTCTTAGAAATCAAAGAATGTTACCGATATAGGCTGTTGAACTCAAAAACGAATCGTAAAAACGACCTGTTATCCTGTGACAAATGTCAATCATGTACTTATGTAAGGCACGCGTTAGGCGTGTTTCCCGACTATGCGCTATGTTACGCTGAGAGCGTTTTATTAAAAAAAGCAGTGTGTTAGGTTTTTTTTCTTACTAAAATATAACCCTTTAAGGCCTAAAAATAATTCAAATTAAATAAGAAAAAAATATGAGCCTTTTATTATGTTTTTAAATACATCAATTTTTTTTTCATGTGCGGTGCTGAAAGAGTTAATTACGAAAATTCCATTAATCTATTGTAGGTACATAGATTAAAACACCTACTTCTAACAATTAATGCACTAGCTCTACTAACGGAAAAACGTATCGGACACATCATTTATCAAAAAACAATGGCATTCGCGACTCTTGACATGGACGGGGCACATCTTTTCAACTCGTTTACATGCCTACTCATGCATCGTAGCCAATTTCTAGATTGTATTGGCTCTTATAATATGTACTTGTAATCAACAACCTTCTGAATTAAAGTAAACAATAATTATTTTTTTACTCAATTATTATACACAGTCCTCAGATGCCGTAATACGACCTCTATAATATATATAAATATATATATATAAATATAAAAACTACTATAAATAAGACTCAGCAAACAAGATGTCTGTTGAAATTAAAATCTTTAAAAAATATTTTCTTGTATTGAGTAAAATACGCGAAGAAATCAAATTCCCAACAATTTAAATGTTTTTTTGTACTGTAACCTCTGTTGAAGCAAAACGTTTATTTTTTACCTTATAAAACCTTTACAGCGACTACGCAACCTGCCTGTGTTTACTTGTATCGGTAAAACACTTGTCGCAAATTGAAAAATACTGAACGTAACGACCGGATTTTGAGCAACGATATTATGTATGCAAGAAAGCCCACCGAAAATAAAAATAAATTTCAGTGTTTCATTCGGTTGATGATTTTAAAATTAAAAAAGCCGTTTTATATGACGGAATTATCATAAAAAAATATACCCAAGTCAATTTATTTAAAATACGAAGATGCGACACAATTCCCGACATACAAGAAGATTAAATTAATTGTTAATTTATTCACGTCCCATTTCGGTTATTTACTTTTTTTATTATTTTACACGCATGACACATAAAAAAAAACGATATGATACGAATTAAAAAAAGATAAATACGGAAAAAAACACATTGTTATAAATAAATAAAAATATGAAAAATAATTAGTAACCACTTGTAAAATTACCACTAATTTAATTTCTATAAGACTGGAAATGCTGTTATCAGAGGCAATGAATCCCAACTACTAAAATAAGGTTTTGACGGCATCCATGGTTGAGGGGTAAGGCTATTGACTACGAATCCGAAGGTCGCGGGTTTAAATCCAGGCGTGCGTACGTAAATTTTATTGAATTAATTTGCACTGTATCACAATTAATTCATTTAAAAATAATATATATGTAGTATATTTGAGCACATTCCAGATTGGAAGATACTCTCAGTAACGCCCTGGTGAAAGACCACATTTCTGAATTGAAACGTTACTTGAAATGGCTTTTAGCCGTGCTTGGTGACCAGATCTGAATAGCCAGATATTTCCCCCCCTTCCTCCTCCCCTTCCTCCACCCCTTCTTCTTCCCCTCCACAATACCTTCAGCCTCACAAAATTTCTCAATTGGGAATGCCATAGTCTCACTGGCTCCATACATTTGGGAGCAGTTGGGACTCTTGTGCGGTATTCATAAAAAAAGGTAATTTTTGTTCATGTATTTACTTGCTTTACAAACCAGGTCATGCTGACCTAAAAACTATGAAAAACTACTTCATTTTTATTACTCAAGGGTTACAGCAGTTTTCGCTACTCCAAAAAAACAGATATCACCAAATTATCAGGATCAATATTAAAAATCATCTTAACTCCTTGATGGACAACGATTATGAGCTTTTAAAAAAACGCCTCGTCAATAGGCTTCTTCGCTTCTCCAGACTCAAACTAAAATACGTAGACTATTCCGCTGCGAAGGTCACGATGAATGAATGTTTAGTGACCTACAAATGATTTAGTCTTCCTTTATTGGATTTGACGTAGGTACGACTTAGGCCTAGCTACCGATATGGCAGTATCCCAGCTCATTGTCAAAACCTACTGGGTGATTTTTTGGTACTGCAAAGGTCAATCTTTTGATTCCATATCACTGAAAGCCGGGCGTGTAAAAAACCCATGAAATACCTGCAAAACTTCATGAAATTCGTTATAATATAAGAAAGAAAGGAAGATGAATCGATCTGGGAGGGAAGACTTGTAACAATATCGTTCTCTTTTAAAGCGCCATCTTTTTTCAATCAGTCGCGATTCATTTATTTTTCTCATTTTCTTTTATTTCTCGCAAAAAGAGAGAAATATAAACCCATCTCCGTGCGTCTGTGTTTTCATTACATTTTTGGCAGGAAAATAAAAATGATGGGGCTATCCGATTTAGGGGAGGAAGTTTTTTTTAGGGTATAATCAAAGATGTAATGTTTTGTTTGGTGGAAATTTCGGACAAATCAGCCGGAACACGTTTTTCTGAGTTGTTCGTTGAAAATTAAAAAAATACATTAATTTACTATAGAATACTTAATCACTGTCTTAAAAGACGACGGTTTTGCTTTTCAAACTCTGAGAGAAAAGCAATGTATGAAAACAAATCTTCTTCCCGTTTTTATATTTTAATTAATCATCTATGGAATTGTGTAAACTTTTCAAATTTATTTTATGATAATTCTTGTAATATATTTTACATTTATTATATTTCAATCAACTGAGAAAGGATTTCGTGTATATAGTATTATTTGGATGATTTTTAGAGCGCGACTTTTAAGAAAAATCATCTCAAGGGCGCTGTACACTTATCTTATCATTATTCATAGACAATCCATTAGTACAACATATTGCTAACAAATTGCATTCACCACTTCATCAATCTATACTACCAAATCTATACGTACAATACATTTCACCAATCGATGTGATGGCGTGTTAAAATATACATGTTATTAATTTTATAAACTAGTAGATAATGGACTACACTCAGCTGGCACTTTAGATAAACAGTGTTTATTTAAAAAAATGCACATACGGTTTTGCATGCGGAGGACATTATATTGGGAAACACACATTACTGGAGTTATTATTTAATTCCGGTATTTTTTTTTTACTTATAATAAAACGTAAATTATTTGAAAACAACATTTTATAATATAAGTAATCGGATAGCTTTACTATCCGATTTTGCTCGAGATGGGACAAACGATATGGCGTTTTGTCAATTTTATATGGTTAAATGGATGTTTTTCACTAGAATACAACCATCTACAATATCAGTTCAGTGAAATCATGACAACTCTCAGGCGCACTGCAATGTGCAATGTGTAGAGTTAGGTTTTAGAAGTTTTTAATGCATTTCGTCACTATCCATGAAAGAGAGAATACGAAAACAGTGTGCAATATAATTGTGAATGATGAATACTTGGAGCTGGTCGATGAGTTTGTATATTTGTGAAGTATGTTTACGAGAGATGGAAAGACTGATAGGGATATTGAAAGAAGGGTGAATGCAGGAAACTCCATTAACGGAAGACTGAACGCGCTTGGCGCAAACAAAAAGTTGTCCAAAGCAGCGAAGCTACCAGTTCACAATGGAGTGCTGATATCAACCCTGATGTATGTCAGTGAAGCATGGAACTGGTAGAGGAAGGATAAAAAGAGACTGAATGCTATCGAAATGAGATCTCTAAGATGAATGTGTGGCAAAACCATCTATGATCGTGTGAAAAATGTAGAGATTTGAAAAGAATGCAAGGCTGATGTAAGCCTTGGGAGCAAAATTAAGAAAGGGTCGCTTAGATGGTTTAGGCATGCAGAGCGAATGAACGAAGAGATGAGTCTAAGGAGAATATATGACGCGAATATGAATGGAAGAAGAAGCTGGGGACAGCCGAGGAAGACATGACACGATCAAGCGATTCAAATACTTGAGTCGGGTCATGTCAGAAGTCGGAAATACAGAAGAGAATGTATGAGACGTTGCATGAAAGTGAATGAAGCAAGAAGTGTATGCCAAGATCGAGTTGTTTGGAGGTCCGTCCTCTCTGCCTACCCCTGCGGAGAAACGGCGTGAAAAAGGAAATTTAATCCTCTTTAACATTGAGATAGAATTAATAGTGATTTTCACATGAAAATTAACGCCTTACAACATCATTCAAATAATTTTTTTTATATTATTTACTTTGTAAAGTCTGCATATTTGTTTTAATTTTTATTTTAATGAAATCAGGGCATAAAGGTAAAATTTAAAAAAATACATAAATTAGTAGGTATTCGGAAAATGAATACACGATATTAATTATTAATTTCCCCCTTAGAAGTATACTTTTACTCAAATAATTAAGGAAGAAAATGTATTTTGAAAATCAGAAATCACGAGAAAGTAATTATTCAGCGTTTGACAGATTGTTCAAGATGGGGCACAAATTGATCATTAGTAAATTTGTACAATTTGCGATTTGTGATTCGTGAATTAAATCTTCCATGCGAATTTGAATAAATGAAGGAAATCCGTTAAGGGTTGAAACCCTAACCAAAGGATTTAAAAAAATAATATATTAGTAATATTGCAAGAATAGTATTTTTTTTTAAATTTCTATAAAGCGGTTCTTTTTTTTCAGGTTGATCTATGATGTATTTGAATAATATCATAATTTTTTTAATGTATACGAGTTTCGATCATAAATATTCACACAAAAAATTCTCTTCAATCACGCATAAGTTTATATTTAATTACAAAAAAAATCTTTTATACCTTATTCAATCGCCAATGTAACCGAAGAAAGAAATCCCAGCAGAGTCGTTTATCTGAAAATTAGAGAAAAACGAGATTAGAAAAGAATACGTCTTTAATTCTTTCAGGCCTGAATTAAAACTGGCAGTTATAAAACATAATATAGATATATGTTTCACAAGATGTGAGCATCGCTCACGAAACATGTAGTAATATTGTATATTAATAAAGTGATGTTTACAAAGTTATTTTGTTTTAATTAAAATACATAATGACATCACAAAGTGAAAACCTTCTAGAAGAAGAATTCTTCTTCGAAAAAAAAAAAAAAAAAATATTTGATGCTAACTAATAGTTATTTAAAAAACGGTGGTGTTGTTTTTTTTCAATACTTTATATGTTATCGCTACCTTTATTTGAATGAACATTAGATGTCGATGCTTTTGATTCAATTACAATGACAAAATAAACACAATTATACAAATAATACAAAGAAATATATATTAATTGATAAACTAAAGTTCTTAAAAACTTAAGACAAGATTTTTGTGCATAGCGCAAAGGGTAACAATTATTATTTTTATAAACAATAATTATTAATCTAAACACTCATCCAAATTGAAAAAAACCTTCCGAGCAAAGATAAATGTCGCCAGCAGGACTCGAACCCGCACCCTTCTAATGTCCGGTTAGATGCTCTACCGTTGAGCTACGTCGGCTTATCGCAAACCCGCCAAGTTAATCAATATATACTAGTGTTCCATTTAATAATTACTGTTTTTATTATATTTTCACCTGTAAACAACCAACTTTATTAGTATGAGAGAGGCTTGTAACGGCTAAATCCCTCAAATACCGGACATTAGAAGGGTGCGGGTTCGAGTCCTGCCGGCGACATTTATCTTTGCTCGGAAGGTTTTTTTTCAATTTGGATGAGTGTTTTAGATTAATAATTATTGTTTATAAAAATCATAAAAATATAAATTAAAAAAAAATTAAATTACATAAAACAAAAAAAAACAAATCTCATGTGGGTGAGCACACAAAAATGGACCCGAATATCACTCTGCAGTTAGCTAACTGAAGCAATACCACAATTTTTTCTTCTATATTTTTTATACGGATAGTTAGGAATATCTATTAGGTTTCAAAAGACAAAAAAATATATCAAATTTTATGAAATACGACTCAAAGTGACTGAAAATTAGTACCTGAAATCGGAGGCATTTTTCAACGTTTTACCTAAATTTTCAATACATATTTGAAGTTCGTAAAGAATGCAAGGATGATGTAAGCGTAATGAGTAAGTTTAAGAAAGGGACGCTTAGATAGTTTGGGCATGTGGGGCGAATGAACGAAGAGTGTAAGAATGTATGACGCGAATGTGAATGGAAGAAACCGGGGACGCCCGAGGAAGACATGGCACGATCAAGTGAATCAAATATTTGAGTCGGGCCATGTCAGAAGTCGGAATAATAGAAGAGCATGTATGAGACGATGTATGAATGTGAATGTACGATGCAAGAAGTGTATGCCAAGATCGAGTTGTTTGGCGGTCCGTCCTCTCTTACCCCTGCGGAGAAACGGCGTGATGGTTAGTTAGTTAGTTAGTTTTTCAATACATACTTCATATAGAATGATTATGGTCTTTGGAAGACTTACATATTTAACTTATTCCCCATGTATAATTAACAGACAAATCATTCGTAGTATTACTTAAGTTAAGCAACCTGAAAAGTATGTGTTTTTGGTGTCCTTACCGTTAAGTAAAAAAACTATTTGACGGTTGCTGAAGTCGAGATTAAACACAAAAATTACCTTTGAAATAATAAACATGACTTCCCCAAAAAGAAGTAAATAAATCCATTAAAAATTCAAATTTGGCGCAAAGCCATACCAGCAAATGGAAATAAAAAATAATTGTCCTTCTAGATAGGGAAGAAGAAATTTTGAAATCTATGTCTTTTCAAACATATGCACAGTACAAATGGGTTAAGTTTTTCATTGGCTACATATCGATGACATAGTGCACACATCGCACATGTAATGCAAAAGAAACGTATCTGCCTCATGTTTTGTGAAAACTGTGTCTGAAGTTTTGATGATTTTTAAAATGTTTATCAAAAATCAAGCAACTGCAATTTACAAATATAATTTACGATCCTAAATAATGTTTTTGGATTGTAAATTCTTTTTTCTTTCTGTCTATCATGTACTATATTATATATCATGCAACTAAATACAGTTTTACGTCATCCGGAATATAATAACAAGTTGATTTCTTTTTTTTCACAATGTCATGTACTCATAGTATATTATGTATCATGTAGATCAGGCTATTAATATTTTTATTAAAAAAAGTGTTATCTATAAATTAAAAGCCTTTCCCTTTATAACTTATCTGTTTCATGCACTTATACATTATTATATATACATATTTATCATAAATATGTTACACTTACATTTTTTCTCTTTCTGTACACAAAATCATTTAAATATTAATATGTAAATGCCCAACAGGGCGTTAATAAATAAATAGATATACTTAACTGGAATCATTCTGTATCTTATATACAAATCAGTATAAAAGAGTGCGTTATTTTTTTGAATGTAAAATATGTATCTAAAGTGCTGTTTTAGCACGTGTGGTCGTTTTGTCAAAGAAACATATGGTGGTATACTAGTAAGAAACGTTAACTCTAAAATCGCTGTTCTGAGAAATCAAACCTTTAAGCTTCGTACCAACTTTAAACGTCTTTATCAAATTCAATAATATTATCATAATTGACGGCCTCCATGGTCGAGGGGTAAGGCTACGAATCTACGAATCCGAAGGTCGCGGGTTCAAATCCCGGCGTGCGCAAGTAATTTTTATTTAATTAATTTGTGTTGTTTCACAATTAATTCATTTAAAATTATAAGTATATTTGCGCACGTTCCAGAGTGGAAGATACTCTCAGTATCGCCCTGGTGAAAGACCACCATTCAGAATTGAAACGTTACTTGAAATGGCTTTTAGCCGTGTTTGTTGACCAGATCTGAATAGCCAGGTATTCCCAACCTTCCTCTTCCCCTTCTCCTTCCCCTCCCCAATACCTTCAGCTTCACAACATTCCCCAATTGCGAATGCCATAGTCTTACTGGCTCCAGACGGTTGGGAGCAGTTGGAACTCTTGTGAGGGATTCATATAAAAAAAAAAATAATAATGCAATCCGGTTTTAATGTTTTTTCCCGGTACAAAAATATCCGCATTGACTCTGTGATTTTTTTTTGTGATTTGTAGCCTTTTGTCCGATTAAAACACCTGTTAACTGATATCACGGTAAATTTGTATTGAGATTTATGAAGATCTTCATAAAACTACATTATTTAGTCATAACGTCAAATTTACAACTAAGGTTTTTTTTGCCACTTTACGCTCGATATTATCTAAGTATATATTTGATTATTTTTTTAAAATAGAATATAAATCAAATTTAATAATGTTATTATTAAATTCTCTAAGTATTTTTAGTTTCATTATTGTGACAGCTGTTTCGGCGTTTAAGGCCATTTTCAATAATATAAACCACCTGGATAACTTAATAAAAACCAAAAATACTTGCAGAACTTAATAATAACATTATTAAATTTTATTTAAATAAATTTTTTTAAGAAAATGGAGTTCTACGAATTAAACACAAAATTTTTTAATAATTAATAAATATATTTGATTATATTAGACTAAACACTCGTATTACTAGAAATGCCAACAAAGATTTACTCCAAATTCCTGTAATTCACACTACTTTTGGGCAACAAAAAATCTGATTCACACAATGTAAAAAAAGTGGATTGAAAGTAATGATAGGGCATTTACCGGTGCACTCACCCAAATTCGAAATTATTGATTCAACGATTTACGAAGCATATCTTAATATAAGTATATATTCATAGGTATTTTAAAATTATAAAATAATTTTTCAAAATTACTGCCTCAACACAGGCTAGCCTAGTGAGGCGGGTTATGTGAAACTTCAACTATAACTGTTATTATATTATTTTCTATTTTACTTTCCAAACCACTGTAAACTTGCACTATTATGTAATACATGTCTTTTAGTTAGAGTTAAATTTAATTGCAATAAATATATCATTAATATTATTATTATTATCTAACAATAACAGTAAAATTTGATATGTAGCAGATGTGGTCTTTTTTCTAACAAAGTTGGTAAATTCACGGAGATTTCTGAATTTTTAACTCAAAATCGCGACATTCTCACATGTGGTTCTTTCGCATTAGATGCACAATACAAGTATATTGAGTGCAGTATGTAAACAAAGTTACTGATGTTGTACAGCTACTCGTATGTGGTAAATATTTCGTGTGAAATTCAAATAACTTAATTTATCCAAAATGCATTTAGGTCGATATTTATATTTTATATCGATATTTTTTAACAGCAAAGTGCTTGGGCGGTAACGATAATTGGCTGCGAATCCGGAGGTTGCGGGTTCAAATCCCGGCGTGCGCAAGTTAATTTTATTTGATTTACTTCAGAGTGTAGATACTGTTAGTGTTGTCCTGGTGAATGACTACCATTCAGAATCTAAACGTTTGATTGAAATGGCTTTAGCCGTATTTGGTGACCAGATCTGAATAGCCAGCTTCCCTCCCACCTTCCTTCTTCGCTATCTTCTTCCCTTCCACAATACCTTCAGTCTCACAACATACCTCAATTGGGGATGCCATAGTCTCACTAGCTCCAGACGGTTGGGAGCAGTTGGAACTCTTGTGTAGTATCACATAAAGAAAATAATTAAAAAAAACTCATTTGTGAAAATACCACACTGATGAGATGACAATTTTCGACATAATTCATTACTAGTGAGCAATAATCTTTTTGCCACCTAATCTAATTAATCGCACTTCTGTCAGTAACAATTCATAATTAATCAGCTCTGATGGTAAACAGGGAAAAAGTGAACGTCTTAGAAAATAAATAATGACCTCCATCAATCTCATCATTAATGTAATTGCTCCTCCAATTTTTCATGTTTTTTTTTAAGATTTGACAGCGCAATTATTCGTTATTTCCCGTTCCTGGGTGAAATGTCTACCAACATCGCCAAAAAAACTGGAAAAGTGTCAAATAAACTAAAACAGCAGATACTTGGAAGCGTTTATTGTACTCAATAATTTGGAAGGCGGGTACGGGTATCGCCTCCCGGGATCATTAATTGGGAAACCAACATCTCTACCATAGGTCATTCCAATATTATGAAATGAGGCGAATGAACCCTTAGTGGGACGACAGTATTATGAAATGAGGTGAGGGAGGGGAGGAAGGTTAGGTAGGAAGAAAGCCTCTAAGTTGGAAAGCGAGTATTATGAAAAGGGGTGAATGAAGATGGGGAGATGAAGGTTGGGTTACAAGGGGAAGTTATGGGAGACAATTATATCGGCAGGACGTGGAGATGGCCTCTTAGATGTGAGGTCTGGTCCGGACATTAGTTAGTTCATATCGGCAGTGGTTCGCAATCTTATAATTGGGTTGAGGGAGTCTCTAATTCTACGTTAAATGAGTCAAGTAAAGTGCTTTCAAATCTCAGAGTTTATTGTAAAATTCGGACAAACATTGTAGGTTAAGAACAATCGAGTAGTTAGTAGAAAAGTCCTATTCTAGACATGATTCTGACGTAAAATTCTCTCTTTCCGATTTAAATCTCTAACCGGGTAGTGCAAATATGACAAAGACTAGTACAACACATTAAGGGAGGATGCAAAATCAGCTTACATGAGGTGATCTGGTCGGGTGGCGGGAGTGGCTGGCCAGGACGCCAGGGCTGGACATCTCCGTACTGAGTTTAATTGGCTTTTAATCGGCAAGTCACCATGTTGGGTGGTTTGGCAGTAAACGACACGACCAGCTGCGGGCTTCAACCCGCCTGCATAGTACGTTGCCATAACAAATTAGTAACACAAAAAGGCGGCCTCTTTTCACAGACGCAGTTGACTCCTTCAGCTGCAGACGGGAAATGAAAGTGGAAGGGCAGTGGTGGCCGCCGCCAAGTCGCCGTTGGCGCTCGCTTCGCTTCCTTTTGCTTTGTTAAATGTATGATCTGATTGGTTTGTTTTAGGCGCTAAAATTACCTGATTGGTTAATTATGGCGGGAAATGTTGCAATTGCTTGCTTAGCTTATTTGTTAAGACGAGTAGCTAGAACTCAACTCACGGCCATCCTTTCGTTACGTAACACCAAGTAGCTCGATACAGTAGGTGACTTAGCAGGGGTGTCCGGGTTCACGGGGCAAGGTTTGTCCAGGTCTTGGTGGTGGAAGTGTCAAGCATCAACTGCGTGATTGGTAGGATAAAGAGAGGATGGTTGAGGGAGACCCCTTGACCTCTTCAAACGGACTCTCTCGACGTATGGCCTTAAACCGCAGTAGGAGGAATGGATTAATACATCCGTCACTCCTGGACACACTGACTCCGAGATTCCTACTTATCCCTCATACCTTTTTCCTTCCCAGAACTCCCCTTCCCTCCCTATCCTTAAAAAACCCTTCACAAAGCATCCCCAAAAATGACATGTCCTGAGGAAAATTATTTTCTTCTGTTCGTAGTAAAAAAATAAATAAATTGTATTATCTTTGCCCTTAGTACATCGGCGCATCACTGAGGTTTTGCAGTGATGTTGGGATGGTGGAATAATAGTCATTATACTGTTATTCATAATCAGGTAACGAAGGAGACCGGACAGTCAGGCAAACACTTTATAGCTATAGTTGTCTCGCAATCATGCCGTCTCTCTCATTTGGCAACTTTAGAGGAGAAATTAAAAAATCTATTTAGATTTTTTAGTATTGAAATACGCTTTGTAACATACTACTTTACGTACATAATATTTGGACATCATAGTTTTTTGTTTTTGTTTTATTATAAGATAAATTTGTTTTTTATTTAAAATACTAGCCTAGACCCGTCAAAAATTACGTGATATTTAAAATTGAACTAAAAATTAAATTTCCTTTACACATTTAATAAATTTTTTTTTTTATTGGAATATAACTTATTTTAATTGTATTTTCTTTTTAAATTTACTTTTCTTTTCTTTTTTAAAATTTAATTTTATTATATAAGGTATGAGGTTTTCGAGGTAATATCTATTTTAAATAACACTACAGTTTGGAATTCACATTTCAATACGTATATTTCTGATTAAGGTGACGATATGACACTCATGTCAGATATTCATTAGATTTATTCAGCAATCTCTCGAGACTGTTGAATAAATATAACTCTCGAGTGAGACGTTTTCGAGCTGGCCACATGGTTAAAGTCCTTGGCTAACTAGTATTAGCAATGCATGAGCCAATACGAATTCGTATTTCGTCCCACACAGGTAAAACTCATTAAGTGCCATACTAGCTCTATGGCAAATAGTGACTTCTACCTCGAATGGGACGATGTATTCCTCAATTTGGAAGCATTACCGAAAGGTTAAGTACTTAATTTGTATTAGATATTAGTTGTTGTGTACTAGCAGCGGTTAGTTGGTTAGTTAGTCAATCTGGTATATGATATTGTAGGAATAAGGAGAGACAACCATTCAGAGTTTACTCGGAATCCGTGATTGAGGAGTAAGGTCCTCGACTGCAATTTCTAAGGTCACGGGATCGAATTTTGGTGTGGGCAAATAAATTTATCAAACAAATTCCAATGAATCGCTATGTTCCTCCAGAAAACCCCCTAATTACTCGTTCGACTTTGGCCGGCTCCAACTCCTACATCTAAATATTCATGTATGTCTATCATTATGTATTATCTTAGTTTAGTCTTAATGTATTCCTGACGAAGGAAGGGTACTTCCAAAATCGGTCAATTACTATCTTAAATGGAAGGGATTCAAAACAAATATATGCGTTTATATTATAATGAGAAAATTGTTCCAGTAAAGAATATTGAAATACCGATATTGGAATGATTTATTTTGTTTGGGTTTTTTTTCCTGTGAGCATATTTTTTTTGCATTTTACAGGTAATATGTAGTTAATATCCATGTTAGGTAGTAAATCTAGTTCTTTCATAAAAAAAATATCATTAGCTTCGTACAGACAGACTTCGTTCACACACCGCACAACACACATTCTCAAAAAATGGCACTAAACGTCACTTTTGCAGGTAACTACCTCAAGCAATAACATTAATGTAAATTTGAACTGTAGATTCTATACGGGTATTTAGAAAAACGTATACGGTTTCAAAAGACAAAAATCGTCAAATTGAAATTCTTAAATTCTATCAAAAATGTTCCAAAATGTCTGAAAATAAGTGCAGTTTGATAACAAGTGAAAGCAATTTTGAATGTATACCTACATATACCCCAAAATTCCGGTACGTATTTCAAATAGAATTTAAAAGAATAGAGTTAGGTAATTACTGTCTTTATAAATTTTACTAGTTGCTTGCATAGGATTAACAGACAAATCGTTCGTAATATTTCTTGAGTTAGCAACCTGCAAAATGCGTTTATTTGAATGCTGACCTTAAATCGTCAAAAGGGCAAAATTAAGTGTTTGAATAATAAAATACTTCGACATTTCTGTTAATATTTTCGTAGAAAGCAATCACTTTGTTGTTGGACACATTACTGAATGAAACTCAGATAAAACTTTACCCCGGCGAAGCGTGAGCAAAGCGAAACCGGTTGGTAATTAAAATTTCAAAAAAAAGAACGATTTGAAACAGAGTATCTGTTCAAATTAATTTATTAATTGTTTTTGTGTTTCATTTCTAGAACTCCATTTAATGTTTTTTTTATTTAACTTAAATCAGATTTAATGATGCTATTATTAAATTCTGCAAGTATTTTTAGTTTTTATTATTGTAAACGCCGAAACGGCTGTAACATTTTCATTAAATAAAAAAAAAAGTTTGACTATTGCTTAAAAGTACTTGTTCGCGCTTGTCCATCGCTTGCTTTGCATTGATATTAAATTACTGACTCTTTTTTATCAACTCATGTAAGGAAATAAAAACAAAAAAAAAACATAACGACCGTTTTACGGGAAGCCTAAGTAATTCTTGGCGTAGTTCAGTATTATTCATAACGTCGACCAGAATTTAACTGGGTCGTTTCATCGATTATTAACCTCGGAATTACAAAGTGATTATGCTAATTTGATCGCCATACAAAAACGGGTAAGTTTACGACCAGGGATCTTGCCTACTTAACCCGTTAGTCTGTTACAGGGGTTAAATTTAAATACGTTAAATAAACCTTTTACAAATGCTACGTTTATTTAGTTTTATTGCCACCAGGATTCTCTGTATGACGACCGTGCGACTGGCGTCTTGTAAGATAGAGACGGCGTGAGAGAGTGATAAGAAACAGCTGCAAAAGAGTGTGAACGTTTGTGCGATAACTCTTCTTCATCACCTGTTTGTTACTTGAGAAAATACAATGTATTAATTTTAGTTATATATATACAGGGTTATTAAAAATAATAGACATAATTTCGTACCGGTATATTTCCCGAATTATATACAATCTACATAGCAATTAAAAGAAGAGGTCCGAAAGTTTCAAATCCCAACGCTAGATCGTTCGTAGTTGTGCATACGATCGGTAGAACGCTCGCGCCGCCAACCTGCTATTTTGCGTCAGTTGCGAGTAAAATCGCTACTATGCAGCACAAGGTTTTCTATGATCGTGTGTTCTGTAAAACTTAGTCGGCAACTGTAGTGCACCGTACCTTTTGTCTACATTTTAACATTGTACCACGAACTAGAAAAAGCATTTGTCGTTAGTATAAAAAATTAAGCAAACTCTAAAGGAAAAGGGGGGACAACGTGTGAAATTGAGTACATAATTTTGAATTACCCTCTACTTTGAGTAAGGATAGCGGAATAATAGTCAATAGACTGTAATTAAAATAACGTTTTTTTTTCATTTAATTTTTACTAAAGAAAAAAATGCAATGCAAAAAGTCCCGATAAACTATTTTTTATAGTTTGTCTAACGGGAGCTTGTTATTTAAAATATATAATATATAGACAAGGTTAAAAAATATGCATATATATGTCTATATAAAATAAAAACAAAAAAAACATATGTAACAAACTTAAACTTAAACTTAACATAAATATTTCTCAAGAAACTTACTCTAAAATATTTCTACAAAAACGTATTAAAAAAAAGAAAACGTAAACGAAAGCAATAAATCACAAATAAAATAATATTTCCTTATTTATAATACAAATAGCTTCTTTCCGCTAGCCAAGTTTAGAATGTGTTTATTAATTGTTTCGTTTTAATACATTTTAATTTTTTTTTATTTCAGCGGGTTACATATTTATACACTAGGAATCATATTATATAAAGTTCTTTGTCCATATTTTTGTTTTATGCTTAGGAACCATTAATCCCTCATTAAAATTGAGACGAGTATTGTAAGTGTGCTCTAGTCTATTTGTATTATATAAGAGGTTACTAATGTGTTGAAATATAATTTTCTACCACAGAATTGATCTTACTGAAAGAATTTTGAGACTCTGATAAAAGTATGGAATAATATGCCTTTGTTCGTATAAACTTTTATGAGCTAATAATTTAACCAATAAATTGTCAAGACTAACAGATGATGAAAGAGAGACCCAAGGCAGCCGTTGCCAACATTTTTATATTACTCTCTCTCTCTCTCTTTCTCTCTCTCTTTCATGCTAGACGTCAGTCGCATGTTCGTAAAATTTACCATTTTTTTTAAATCAATTAGTTTCGTCATACAAAGCTATTTCGATGTTTCGCCCATTCGAACGCTCTTTTGGTAAAACATTGTAACCCAAAATATTCCAATACATTTCATATCGCGGAACACGTACGCAATATGCAATTCGCACGAAATAAAGTGAAGATTGTACCGTTCTATATTTAAATAAACATGGGACAACGAACCCTTGAATAAAACGTCCCATTTATATTCAACAAGTTACCATGTGATTTGTAAAAATGTTGCTCGTTGCCAAAAGTCTTGCAAATGTTGAAGACAAGACTTTTAACAGAATCTGATTAAAACTAACACCGCTTTACTTACTATAATAATTATACAAACGTAATTTTTGTAGATTTATATATATTTTACATGGCTTTTTCTCACAACCCATTTAAGAGGAACGGCTGCGCGGCCTGTTTCAGAGAAAACTTTAATTGGATTTGAGGCCAAAATACTCACCTAAAGCTAATGATCTTTTTTTTTCATCAAAAAGTATAGTAAATATCTAGTACGGATTAGAAGTAATTTATTTATTTTTGTTTTAGGTCGAACAGAGGGCGGTCACCTAACTGAAAGATTATCTGGAACAGACATACATTTTAAACCATCAAAATTGATGATTAGATCGTTTAATATGTCAGATAGTACTTAAATACACGTACCTGCATAGGGTTAACAAGCGAACTCGACTTTAACAAGGTTTTCATTTCATTTCAAAAAGGAATTTCACCGCGAATTATCACACGCAAAATTAGTAATAATGATAAGAAATATAATTGGCGTTATATTAATTTATTCATTGGGGGTACAAAGTAAAGTTTATATCTTCTGATCGATCGCCTTTAAACCACTCCCCACTTTCCGGTTAATCTCCCGTAAGCCGCAACTTTTTCCAAGCAGAGCATTACGAAGTTTGTATTCAGATTAAGTTCGGTCTAATATTTTAAGGCCTACTTAAGAGGGGGGTCTCCTGCTCGGATATGCTCTCGTTACGACATTGAATGGGCGGAGGGAATAATAAAAAAAGAAGTATTATTATTATCAGCGTTCCGGGGCTTAAGGTGTTGGTAATGAGGACGTTAAGGGAATCGCTTTTTCTACAAACATCGAAAAGGATAAATATTTATTTTGTAATCTCGTGTAAGTAGCGCATATCGGTCATATATTTGTATTCTTTAATATTTCAAGCGTTTTTTTAAAAGAAATATAACATCCCTGGGTTGCGAAGAATCTGCCAATAATTTAAAAACACATACTGCCACCATAATAAGCAAAAAATATTGCTCGTGAATTAATGGAGGATTTATAATAATAATAATAATTGGATGATTTGTATAGCGCCGTTTTTGTGAAAAATTACCTCAAGGGCGCTGTACAAATATAACGTCCTATTCTTTAACTAATTATGTACAGACAGATACAGAAAAAATACATGGAAAGATAGAGGTCCTGGGTTCGTGTCCCAGATGCGACTGATACCTTTTTAATTTCTGTTGTTTTTTTCGGTTTCGTGTTTCATCTAGGATATTTAAATATTATCTTCTTCAACGATAAAATCTTACTCTGAGTTTTATAAACTTCAATAAGTTAAAAATTAAGTGAAAATAAAATAATTGGTTAGGCTAGGTAAGGTGTGGGTCTTTTCTATCCTTCACTTTACTTTAATTTACTTCAATGATCTATTACGTTATGGAAACAACTTTTTTTATTAACTCCACCCAGAAGGATCTGAGGAAAATAATTTCAATCAGGGTCTATGTCATCTTTACGTGGAGGGTCTTTTCAAGGAGAGGAAGGACATGACATTCTAGGAAGAAAAAAAAAGTATGAGAGGTCAGTGTATTCAGGAGTGATGGACGTATTAATCCATCTCTCCCACAGTGGTGCAAGGCGATGGGTAGGGAGCCAGGCTGGAGAGGTCAGGGGTTCTCCCTCAATCGGCCTCTCCCGATATGCACGGCCGGCGCAGTTGGTGGGCAGACGCGTCCACATTCAAGACCTTCACAAACCTCACCCCATTAACTCGGGCAACCCCTACTAAGTCACGTGCTGTAGAGAACCACTTGGGGTGACCTTTGGCAGAAGTGTTGGTTATCCAATTAATGATTCCCGGGACTCTAAATTGGATTTAATGTTGTAATCCAATTTTTCGTTCATAAAATTATAAAGAACCACAATATTTAACTAAATTTATGGAATTGTTAAGCCTACGCAAGTGTCATTAGCAAACCATAACAAACCACTCTGGGTTATAAATTCATTCCATTAGCTTCATTATTACCATAATTTAGGAACACTATGAGAATAGTTACTCGACAACATAATATCATGATATTATCATGATTATTATACACGCTAGATTTGTATTCTTGGGGGATGTAATAATATATTATAATCATGATATACAGGGGGTTCCGAAACTAAACGCGGAAACTACAACAATGAAATTTACATATCACCGTGACATTCTCAAATATTTACTTGATAAAGGTGAACAAAGAAAACAATTTGCTAAAATATGTGTCATGTCAAAGCAGCTTCATTATTTTAAATTATTTCTTTACAGCAAGCAAATACTTTTTTTTTTAATTATAAATTATTTTTATTGAGATTTAAAAACCTCATAGTAATATTTAATCATTGTAGAAAATAATATTCACATAACCTAAATGAAAGATGAAACCGGACAAAAGGACAGAAACTAAAAATAGAGAAATGAGTATAATAAAAAAGGTTAAATATTAATATTAAAATAAAAGACAAGTAAATGAGAAAAAAAATTACATAAAATAAAGGAAATAAAATGAAAAACACAATAGTTAATAATAACATGGAATAAATTAATTAAAATTAATTTAAGGGGTCGTCTTTAATGATGGTAGTCGCATCATCTGCACCATCGCTCATTGAGTGGAAAGCTGAGCCACTCGGATGTAGCCACGACAATGGCGTTGGTTGACTTCCGTATCCTGCCCCAGAAGCTGGCTAGTCGGTGGCGAAGTAAGGCGGGGAATGAGTGGACCCTCCCTTGAGTAAACATCAAAGAGGCACTGTAGAACCTTGGAATTTGCAGAAGCCGTTACTTATGGTATGCGCTGTTGTAGCACGCCCTCAGCTAGTAAACTAATTAATTTATTTCAGTATAAAATTTTACACGGATGAATCTTGAGAAAAGCGAAACCGGTTGGTATTAATTGAAAAACAACCCTTATTTTTATTCTAAGGAATGAAACATTGGCTAACGCACAACCTGATAATAGTTAATTATGCTTTGTGTCTAAATCT